>OU015496.1:17434523-17459523 GCA_907164885.2 Dolomedes plantarius
TAAACGGAGTTTAATAGCTTAAGAAGACCCATCAATGCTGTTAACAAAAACACGGAAACAGGGAAGAAAAGACATCTTATTTCGTGGACACGAGGCTAGCAATTAGGGGACCTAGCTGACAAAGACTTAAAGAATTTAGGACGGCAAATGGCACTGCCAGATGTTAGAAGATAGGCTATTCTCAATTACCGACCGAACGGACTTAAAGTTACAGAGACCTCCCATGACTAAGAGCCTGGGAAAAAAAATAAATTACTATCAGATAAGGAAAGGAAACATAACTAGCAGATTTAAGATTAAAATTAAAGTTATAATTTAAAGTTTAAGAGAACTACACAAATTAAATTAAATTAATCAAAATAAAGGAACCTGTAACGATTTCCTCGTTACAGTGTTGGTATTCAATTTGCAATAATTTCTAAAAATGTCTGACGACAAGTGCCTCCGCATTGGAAAAAAAATAATTTCTAAAACGATTCCGCATTTTTCTATCCTGTTAAGTTCTCATGTTTTAAATGGTGTCAACATCGCTTCAAAAAAGAAACCAGCTTGTCATACATCTGATACATGAACGAATTTTTATAATTATTTTGAATCGTTTCCAAGAAAATTCATAAAATTTCAAACTATATATTTCAGATTAGTTAATACACCCTCTGTACATTTTCCTGTAACTGCAGATAATGTTTTTCAAGATAACCATTTCTCTTATTTTTTTAGGGGGGGATGGCGGGAAGAATATATAAGCTGAGTGTTGTTGTTATTGTTTCTAATGCCCCCTTGTATGAAGTATTCCAGGCCAGGTTCATATAGGCTTGCGGGCTGAGAAGTGTGTCTTCGGTTTATAATGGCACCACAGGGGTCGGGTCCGCCAAATGCTACCTTAGTTTTGATCCAGCATCCCCAAGGGATGATATCTGGAGGGATCGTTCCCTCTCCACCCTCTTTGACATCATAGAGGGACTTTTCGGTCTACGGATTTAACGTGCCCATATCCAGCCTAGACACAGAGACGATTAGTAGTACCAGGAGAGAGTTATAATACAGGGATCCCACCTATATCCATTACACCCCCCTCATTAGCTTCTAAACGGTGACAGCTTAGGCCATAAAGTTGGTGTCTAGGTATGAACATCTGTTTGGTTGTGATTTTGAATACTATAGCTTTAGAAGCTCGAAAAGACCACCTCACTGACTAAATAATCCAGTCCAGAGTGCAAATGTGTATAGTGGCTAATGGAGAGCATTTTCAACAACATAAGTAAATGATCCTGCAGTTAGGAAAGTACCTCAGTTTCTTTCTTCCACTCTTTATGACATGACAGTTTTCAAAATCATGTCCAAACAAATATTCATTTTCTACATTCTGTTTTAAGTATTAATGTGCGCAATGTGTCTTTTCTGACTAAATCGATGGTGCTAAACAACTTTGTAATTGACTATTTTCCCGTATCTCGTACCGTTTTGGAGATAAAAATGCTAATTACAAAATTTGCCAATAGATGGCGTTGTAAGTTGTCTAATCGAGTAGAGCATAGAATTTTTACTATACCTAGACACCAACTTTATGGCCTAAGCTGTCACCGTTTAGAAGTTAAGAGGGGGGGGGGGGTTAACGGATATAGGTAGGAAACCTGTATACTGTTTATATCCTAAATAATTATATTCATTACTGCCGTAACTCAAATGGAATTTATCTAATATAAGGAAAAGCTTAAATATTAGTTTTATAAGGATAAGTTGAAACACATAAATAGTGAACAATTTTATAAAAAAAAACAAGAAAAACTAACCGTAATATCATTATAATAACGTCATAAGAATGCAATATTTTTCTACTACGAAAAATTGATATTTTCTCTCCCACGAAAATGTATTGCATTTATGTATTCTTATGGGAAATTAGATTCAATAAAAAATTTTTGAGAAATATCTTTGGAGTTTGGCCAAAACAAGTTTTCTTTTAATTTTCCTTCAAATTTCCGATCACGATTTCAAAGTAAAAGCTCAGTTTGATAGTTTTTATTTGAGGCGACTTTGTGCTGAGTTGTCATTAAAAATTGCTGAGTTCTGTTCTCTTTTTTTATTTCTCTTGGAAATAGGTGTTTAAGAAAGGGAAACATTACACATATCCTTTTTTGCATTGAAATTCTAAATTTAATTCCTAAGCAATACATTTAAGTATGTATTTATTCATGAGCAATACATTAAAGATTTTAACAAATAAATGCCTGTACTTTTCTCTATCGGAATGATTTTATATTCGTAACGAATAGCGCTTTGAGAATGGGACAATTGAAGAATATGCTTTAAGAAATTATACAACGAAAATCCTTGTACCGACTAGTTTGTACATTATGATACTATTTCAACAGCATGGTGTAAAAGTTCTAAATGAATTGTTTGAATAAATCTTTCATGTCTGCTTTTATATTATAATTTGGATTATATAACTTGCGTATTTACTTAACGACCCATTAAACATTTTCTCTTTTGGATTGGATTAGAGAATAAATTTACTATAAAAGTGAAGAAAAGATATATTGTTTTATTTACGAGTACCAAAACGTGGAAATACTTTTTTTACTAGGAAAAAGCAAAATTTGAATTGTATTACTTAACGCACTGTATTCAATAAACACCAACCTAACATCCAACAACAAACTCTCTTACGCAATTCCTAATTTTTTATGATTTCATATATTCTATTTTTTATTAAATTCATCAATAGCACAGGTTTTTTTAAGACAAAAACTTTGTTTTACCCTGATTTAGGTAGAAAAAATCATTTTAAATAAGAATTGTTAAAAAAAATATTGACGTAACAGTGTAATATACTTACTAATGTTATATAAACAAACACACACACACACACACACATATATATATATATATATATATATATATATATATATGTATGTATATATATGCATATATATGTATATATATATATATATATATATATATATATATATATATATATATATATATATATATATATATATATATATATATATATATATTGTTTTTTCATTTTTTTAAAATCTACTGTTGCATCAAACTACTACAAAAAGAAATGCACTGTAAATTTATAGCAATTTTCTAGTTGATATAGTGTAATCATTTAATGCCAGCATCATAACCTTAAATTACTATCCTATTTTCTGATACTATCAAAATCTTTCTTCATTGCGAACGGCATTAAAGTCATTTATCAGGCAGTTTATTACTTTCTTCAGTTCCAAAATTATCCCTTTTTTTGTAGATGTCATTACGGTAATATAATGTTATTGACTAAGGCAAGCTATCATTTGTGGCTTCAAGATGAAATTGAGATCGTGGAAATGCATGCGCGGAGTTTATTTTTGGAAAGTTTTATGGAAAATTGATTTATACATTACATACAAATATTGATCAAATTAGTAGAATGTTTTTATTGAGTTTTTTAAAGCAATACTGAAGAGACTTTTGACATAAATTCTGTATATATTTTTTGAGAAGAGAGAAAATAGATAAAATTACGATAGAATAAGATAGAATATGAGGTCACCTTTACTTTAAATATCTCAAATTTAATTTAGTGTAGCTTCATTGGTGAAAATAAAATTCATGGATACGATAAAAATTATTATTTTGTATTCAAAAAATAAAAATAAAATATGATGTTATTTTCCCACCAGATAAACAGCGATGTTCATATATTACTGTTGGTTTATAAATTTATAGTAAAAAGTCTTCTTTCGAATGAGCTATTTTGACCCCTATTTATTTACTTGTAGTCCCCAAGACTTAATAGTCAGACAGGAGAACTAGAATACAAGCAACAAAATAAGGTTTTGTTTGGTACTTGATTTGAGACATTAAATTAAGGATGGCCGAGCTCAAATGTAGCAAATCCCTGGCTTACAAAATACTTTAGCTTGGAGTCGAAAATTAAATACCCTGATTTAACATAAAAATATTTTATCTTTCGCATAACAGCTATAGAAAAATGTTATTTAAACTGTTTTGATCGTGCTCGCTGGCTTGCCAAAATGAATGTAGAAGAGTACGTACTGTGAGATGGCTTCCTTAATCAAACTTGATTCCTCCTGCACTGACACAAGATTCAGAAAACTCACGTTTTGTCTCACCCTTTTTTCAATAAATATATATTGGTATTTTCTTCTTTTCAGTAAGAGGAAGAAGACGAAGCAATTTACAGGAGTGAGGGGACAGGTTTAGGGACAATATTATGAAGACGAAAGTGAACTGAATTAAAAGATAGTAATCAAGCAAAAGATAATGCAGTGGCTTACAGGTGATACTTTAAAACAAAGATTTCAAAGGGTGATTGAAAACTTATTTTTAAATTTAAGCATATAAAAATATGTATTTTTTTAAAGAAAGTTTTTCTTTCAATATATGAGGTCTCTTTAAACATTATGCTGACATAAATATGAACTAATGTGAAAAGGAAGGATTTAGAACTAAGCATTTGGTTTGGAACATTTTGTTCAAATCTTTGGTTTTAAAAAGAAAATGTGCCATCTGATGTCACAGAATAATCGATTAGTTTCTCAAGTAAATCGATTAGTTTCCCAAGTAATCGATTAGTTTCCAAGTGGTCGGCAAGTAATTTTAAGTGGGGTTCGGATACTATTGAAAATTTTTATCGAGGTCCAGAAAAAAAACTTATAATACTTACTAGTTTTAAATTTTTTTTGACTCATTTAAGTAATTATATAGAACACAATAGGTAGGTATTCTTAAAAATTAATGCAAGAAATTACATCTGTGGTCTTGAGCCAGTTTTTTATAGTTTGGTTCACTCGGGGAAAAGCTAATGCGAAGAGTGCCTTGAAGGTGGACGGACGTCCGTTAATCTCGAACGATATTTGTTTTTCAAAAATTTCATTTTTGAAAAAGATGATTCACATACATATGTGGAGCCAAACATAGTAACAAGGTTGATAGCTAGTTTTTTGTAATTTTCATGCTTTTCTGAAAAATGTTTATCCCAAATTTCTCCAGTGGATGCAGTTTTATTCATTTGCAAGGAAATATCTTCTTGCAAGTCAATTATCTCCATTTGAAGTAAAGGCTTTGAAAGACTTAACAACTTCGCAGCCACGTTAGTCCATTTTGCCGCTTCAGCAACTTCATAAGGCGATTTAAGGAATTGAGACAGCTTCCCTATCTCTGCAAAGTCTTGGAATCTTGCAGCAAATTTCTTCCCAAGATCTGATCAAAACCTTAAAAATACTGCAATGTCTTCTTCAGAGTTCTTCTTTTTATATTTTAGAATTGTTGGCGAAATGGATAAATTCTTGACTTGCAATATCTTTTTCAAAGATATCCAGCTTGCGACGGAAATCAGACACACTTTGTAACAGATCACATATTAATTTTCCATTTTTTTTGTAACTCGGTGTTGAGCACATTTAAATATTTCAGAATGTCTTTCAGGAAAGCCACAGCCAGCATACTGCGCTCGTTTGTTACGAACTCCAAGTGATTCCTTGCTTTCTGCGTATCCAAGTTTTGCAAAAAGAAGGTTACTTGTTCTTTTATTTGCCAAAAACGTTCAATAACTTGACCTTTACTTAGCCAATGAACATTGTTGTGTTGCAGTAAGTCAGAATACGTCGAATCACATTCAGAAAGAAACTCCTTGAACTGTCGGTGCTGAAGAGCAGAACGAGACCTCATGAAATTGATCAACTTGACCAAGCTGTCCATTACTTCTTTCAGAGTAGCACTAAGTTTTCCACAAAGGACTGTCTGGTGAATTATGCACTGATAAGATATTAGGCCTGCATTCTTATCCCTGATTTTCTTTACTAATCCTTTTTCTTTGCCAATCATCGCTGGGACCCCGTCACTTGAAACGGACACCATTTTATCATAACTAATATTTGATTTTGTTATGAATTCATCAAAAGTCTTGAATGAATCTTCTCCGCGAGTCTTACCTTTAAACGGCAATATTGCTCGCAATTCTTCCCTGAACTCTATACTTTCAATGTCAAAAAATCTCACGAAAATAGACATTTGTTCATCATCAACAATGTCACATGATTCATCAAGTGCTATGGCGTAGCAAGGTGCCTTCTGCAGAAGTTCGAGCAAACTACTTTTGTTGTCAGAAGCTAAAATTTCGGTTCTTCTTGTATTACTTCTTGCCGACAATGAAATACCTTGAATTGCGGTGACAGTATCCTTTTTCTCTTCTAAAGGTACCGTGGCAACTTCCAACATGCATTCTCTTACTATCTCAGATTCGGAAAATGGCTTCTGGTGTTTATTAAGCGTCCAGCGCACACGCAATGCTGCTTCTGCGGATATTTCTTGCTCGCTCATGCAGCGAACTCGTAAGGCCGTACTTTTTTTGTAAGAAGTTAGATATGCTTGGAGTTTTACTTTACGAGCTTCAATGCCAAGAGGAAAGTTTTTTTTTGAACTGTTGATGAGTTGTTTCGTAGTGTCGCTTTAAATTGCCACTTTTAACAATAGCGACAGTTTTGTTGCATATGAGGCAAACTGGAACCGGTTTAAGCCTATCAAGCAGCGTAAATCAATATTGTTCAGTCCACTCAGTCAGAAACTTCTTATTTACACTGTCAACTTTTCGCTTTTTAGGATCCATATTGATTTAGGTACGAAACGTTTTAGCACACGAAAAATTATAGCACAAATGAACGAATGCTCCTCACAAGATCGCAACGCAACTACCTAATAACTGACGACGTGTCGAAACATGCCGGCCAGTACGCTCCCTTCCGCCCGCACCCTCGCACTCCAACACACTTTCTTGTGCTACACAGCACATCATAGCAACAGTTATGTATCTACCTACTGAAACTAGTTATATAAATATATTATTTAAATTGAATAGGTAGGTAAGTTATTTAACAATATTTGGCGATCCAAGTTTCGACCTTTCGCGGTCCGCCTGTTGCTGACCGCTGGGTTATACCATTAAATATATTATTTGTTGTTCTATAATGAAAATTTAACTAAGTCACAAAAGTACTGGAGGAGTGTTGAGCATCCTACAGCTTGTTATGATGGCAAACTCAATATGAAGTAACCTTCTAGTATAAATGCAATAATACGAATTTAATACAGTTTTGTATTGTTCATTTTAGGGATAGAAAGTATAAACCGAATTTAACATTCTCATGATAAATTAAGTAAATCAGAAAAAATACTTAATATGTTTTTCGGCAGGTTTCGAAAGGTTTGGTTTGGTTTGGTTTGGAGCGCTACGGTCAACTTATTGCTACACGGGGGCTAATGGTTTCGAAAGGTATCAAACGTATCTTAATTTTATTCTCTAAATATTTAAAGATATAAAAGCCATTATATTTTTCATAATAAAATGTATATTTTTCATAATAAAATGAAGACATATTGTCTTTTTCAAATTCAATTACTATAATTTTATACATCTACTTGCCCTCTACTATCAAAAACGTAGTTTTGTATAAAAAGTTAATACTTATTTCAACGAAATTAAAGAACAATGATGTATGAAAAATTTTTGTTCACTGTTGTTCACTGCATCCAAATAATGTAGAAATATACATCAATTAGATAAAATAAGAGACACTGGCCTACAGAAAAATAATTTTATTTTAACATTTGACCTAAAGATATCCTTGATATATTCTTACTGTGATTTATATGGAATTGTAATAGCGAAATCAATTTAACTGCATGATGTAAAGAATAGAGTTCATCATATTTATACAAAAAAAGAGAAGAAAATCTTTTTCGTTTTGCTCATTTGTGGAACTAAGTATTACATAAAAGTAATATTCCATAAGTAAAATTGTGCTTTTGAACAGTAATGGAAGCAACAGTAAAGAAAATTACCTAGTTTAACCAAAACAAATCTTATTGTTCCCAAAATGTTTCGCAGACTAAAATACAGTGGAAAATAATCTCTTGCCCATACTAATGCAAATGGCAAATGATTTGTTAGGATGAATACATATATTTGTTTGTATAACACAAACTCATCCGCTTGCTATTCAAATAAACTGTATTAAATGAAAGACGAAGCTTTCATCCATCTTTGGGAGAAGTAAAATGTTCGAAACATAATAGCTGCTTTACATTCAAAATGTTTCGGCGTTAACGTTCAAGAGATAAGCGAATGTAACTCTTCTAATGCAGAATAGTTTCTTGTATTGAATTTTGTATGAGTTAAATGTAATTTTCTCCTACTAAAGGAGTAATTGCGCACTAATTGATAGATACGAAAGGTAAGTATAGGAGTGAATCACCTAGAAGCAATAGATGCATGCAAGGGTTGGAATAAGCAAGGAATACAACGCATTGACCTTACACATACATTTATTAGATAACCCAAATTTCAATTAACATGTCAGAGCTATAGTATTACAATCAGTTTTATATTAACAATTTTGACTTACAATACCCAGAAGCAGAGGCATACTATAGAGTCAAATATGATTTTTAGAATCTAACGGGGAGGCACTTACCATAACGGATGTATGCAACGATGATCGTAGCATCGGCGACCAGGACCCAGTATCATCTCCAGTGTATGAAAACGTTGGCGGTATATTGGCACTTCTCCACGGCTATATGGCAGACGAGAGCCTCCGACATCTAACTCTCAGGAACCCAATCTGACGACCGTCTCCTTCTTCTTTTTTTTTGATTCCGCTCGTCCTTAGGGACGCTGTTGTCCGTTTACAGGGGGCCATTCTAGCACGCCCCTCACTTTCATTGGGCAGTGGGCTGTTTCTCCTTCAGTGGTTCCTATCCCTAATTGGTCCTTTATTATACCGCCTCTGTCGCCTCTGTCCATAGGCTATATAGTAGCTCCCCCCACATACGTTTATTTTGTAAAACAACTTTGATTCTTCTCCTCTGACGTTTTTACTGTGGGCCATAAAATAACGACCATCCATCTTGTAAAATATAAACTTCAGATCGCTATCACTGGCCACACCGACAGCTATTCTTCTATTTTTTTATTGTTTTACAATCCTGTATTTGCCCCTGCCTCTGCATCCTTTATGATACATTCTTTATTGTCCACACACCGTGGGGAATTACACTATTTTCACTTCTACAGTAAGCATATGATTTATGCCTATCTCCTGGATTAAAACAATGTTACTTATGCATATATAGTGTAACGTTTCCCATTATTATTAAAATCAACATCTTATATATATATATATATATATATATATATAACAGTTCCGTAACTGACTGACTGACTGACTGACTGACATACAACGCACAGACCAAACCGCTGGACCTAAAGGGCTGAAATTTTGAATGACGATTCTTCTTATAGTGTAGGGGTGCACTAAGAGAGATTTTTGAAAAATTCTTCTTAGATTGTTTAAAATTAAATTTTTAAGCTGTTTTAGTAACTTTTTTTAAGTTTGCATTTAAAATAATGATTTGAGGGTTATAAAAGTTATATCACGAGAAAGATAATAAAAATTCCTTTAAAATGAGATCTTTTCCGAATCTTTACCTCCAATTTTTGATTTTTGGTGAATTTTTAAAACTAAAGATTAATTTTTAGAATTTAATGTATTAAATGCTGATCACGTGGTCTCCTTTTCTGGTACTTTAAATAAATTTATCGTCCCGTGCATAACAACTAAATAGACAAAAAAATATTTTTTTCCTTGCTAATGCGGCAGACGATTGGACATTATCCAAAAAAATATTAAAATACAACAAAAGATATTATGCTCCTCAAACTGTACTATATTAACTGTACTATATTCTTTAGTATGTCCTATTACATTTAATTTGAATATTTTCTTCTACATTATTTTGTCTATAAAAATATTCCTTACGAATTTTTATATATATATATATATATATATATTGGCATTAATTGCATACATTGACCGAAGTATTTAATTTGAATGTACTCCGTAGCGAAGTACGGGTTTTCAGCTAGAGTTTTTCATATTTACCAAATATTGAACAAATTTGAAAATACTACCTTTACTATTGTTGTGATTAGACCATTAAAACAAAGGATTATTTTAAGTAATAAATAATGGAAAAGCAGAGTAATTAATAATGTTAAACTCATATACTTTTAGGAAGTTAAAAAATGAGCCTTTCACCATAGACAGGGGTTACTGCACTACTAATAAAACCCTGAACAGAACAGTTCGTTGCTTATCAGCAAAAATTAAATCTAATTCCATCCAACAAGTGCATCTGTGGGGAGATATAAATGCCAGATTATTACGGCTTCCAGTGTTCACTTACAGAAGCGTGGCATTAACAGAAAGAAGCTAAAAGGAAATCTGCTTGAGCAAAAAAAGTGCTAATAAGTATAAATGTTGAAAAGAAGATTGAAGTTTTATGTAGTTGACTTTCCTCTGAGCAGTAATTTTTGTGTAGTAACAACACGATAGATTTCGACCCAACTTAACAATCTAATCCCTCTAGCAGGTAGCTAGAGCGTATAGCTACAGCAGTGTTTCTCAACCTGTGTGCCGCGGCACACCAGAGATTGTCAATTGTGCTGCGAGGGTTTGTGATAAATAATTAAAGTTTCACGGGTTTTGTAACTTTTAAACAGTATTTGTAATTACCTGAATGGTTTCTAAAAAATCTTTTTAAATTTAGTTTTTCCGCGTTTTTATCTCATATTATTTTTTCCCAATTGTAATTGACGTTGATTCAAATTGGATCTTTCTTAAAATCAAAAGATTTGTGAAATAAGCAAGTGTTTAAATGTCTTTCATTTGATTGCATTTCTGTGAAATAATTAAGAAATGTTTTATTCATTTAGCCGTAATTGACAAATATTTAATAAAATCTGGGGCTTCACAAACGGAAGATAAAAAAAAAGAGAAACAAACGGACGTACAAAGGTAACTACATCGAATTCGGATTCATCGCAATTGAAACGGAATACTCTCAAATACCATTCTGTGTAGTCTACAAAAAGAAACTTGCAAATGAAGCTCTCGGTCCTAGTAAACTGAAAAGACATTTGAAAACTTCACACCCAGAGATCAAAAACGAACCAAGAGAATATTTTGAAAACCTGGCAGCTCAGCAAAATAAAACATAAAAAAAATATTAAACTATATGAAGATGCCAGAAAAGAGATTGATTGCCAGCTACAAGGTTGCACAATTTATAGAACAACTCAAAAAAGCACATACCGATGCCGAGTTCATCATTGCACTAGCATTAGCTATCATTGTCGAAACAATACTGGGAAAGGAAGCATCAGAGAAGGTAAAAAAAGTACCATTATATAATGACACAATATCACGCAGAATCAAAGATTTATCTTCAGACTTAAAAAAAAATGTCGAGCATTTCAAATCGCACGACAGTGAACTCTGGTCACTTCAGATTGATGAATCGACAGATATCAGTGGAAAATCACAGCTACTTACTTTCATTGGATTTGTTAAAAGTGAAAATTTCTTAAGTCAGTATCTTTTCTGCAAAGATTTGAAGAGCACGACGACAGTAAAAAACATATTTGAGCTTGTAAAAGAAAATATTTCAAGCTTTGGGTTTCTCTGGAAAAACTGGGTCTTAAAAGCTCAGTAATAATCTCTAAATTATTGTTCATTACCGGTTTTTATTATAAAGTTTGATTGTTCTATCGTCCTTGGAATTGAATCTACTAATAAACCTGTGACAAAAGTATCTTCTTAAAGTTAATGTGCAACTAGTTTCTAAATATTCCAGAGAAAAACATTTCACAAAGAAATTTTATTACTTTTTGTAAAAGTTTTAGTTAGTTTGTTTATCACTAGAATAGTCCCTAGAGCTATTAAGTATTATTTGTTTCTAATGCCGATTCTATTTCAACGAAGTTATAAATTTTAACTTCCAAGGATGTTTCTACGCCTCGAGGCACTTACGCGTTGAATTCATTTTCAATCATCTTAAATATTTCTACAACGTTTTAAGTGTGTAGAAGTCCTGAGAAACCTTGTCTATAAAAAATAACTCTATTCCAAATATTTACTCTTCGTTAGTAAAACTTTAATGAATAGTCATAACGTCTGTGTCATTGCTAAATATTAGTTAAAGGATGTAGCAGACTTACGGAAGTTTAATTAGCAATTAGTTCATTGTATGTGGTATTTGTTTTACCCGTGGTAAAGAACCATATGTACATGTAAAGTATCAGCATCAGAGTTTAGTATAATATATTTTATACGCTGTAAATTTTGACCTCCAGATAATGAGTCACGATTTAAAGATAGTAATTTTAGGAGTATTTGTTCAAGTCTTTTATAAGGAATATGTGCCCTAATGTGTGTTGCTAGAATTTATTCCACTGCAGGTTTTTTGAATGAAAGATAATTACTATCCCCTCCATGAAAAAGTTCTATGCCTCTAAGGTAGTTATTGAAGTACACAGTTGATATCCGTAAAGTTATCATTGTTAATTGTCGTTACAAATTCAACTTCTGTGTCTCTAAAGTAACAATTTTCTATTTCAGTTCTACGTCTATAAAATGAATATGTATAGATATCTTCTCTAAGCCTTTTGTAAATATTTGTTAGTAAATATTATGAAATTCAGTTATATATTTAGTGTCCAAAATAGCATCTACCTAAAATTAACCCTTCAGCGGGCGCGCCAATTTTTGGAACACCGACAAGCACGCATGGCACAAAGTGCAACGTCTCTTTCAACCTTGATTATTCCTTTTGTAATAAACTTTTTTTTTCAGATTGAAAATAATAATTCTGCGTTTTACGACAATATATAGAATGTTGTTAATACGAAGTATATTTATAATTAAATGCCAAAGAATGCAGATACAATCGCCTTATTTCAAAAATGTTCGGTTTATTGAATCTAAGGACAACTGGCGAATTGATTCCTATTATGTCCAAAAACCTAAAACAACGATGAGATTGTCCATCCTCGTGATATGCGGGATACCGCGTAATATCTGCCCATTGGATCGACTACATCAACTCCAGCTTTTGTCGTATTGTAATCCAGTATAATCGCTGGTTTACCACTGATAAATCACGACTAACAATGAATTGAAAGGAATACAAGGGTCAGAAAATAAGACCTGCATTAGAAAGGGTCTATCTATAAATAGAAACTGCTTAGAATATTCAAATCTTGCATGTAAAAACAAACCATTCATAATTACGAAAATGTTGCACTTTGTTCAGCCTGCCTGCTGAAGGGATTTGTGTATTTTTCTAAAGGTGTCAAGTTAATTTTTAAAAACAATAAGTGTTTCCTAATACTAATACAAAATGAAAATTCCAATTTCTTCCACGATAACCTTAATGTAATTCTCTCAAAAAACCTAAAATATGAGACCCTTGTATTCGCAAGGTGAGTCTACAATTATTATACAATTGTAGTGTAAATTTCAGGCCATTATGGTTCTAGTTTTTTATGACAACATTGGCATTTCTTGTTTTTATACTTACGGATTAGGGAAGTCAAATGAAACATTATTATTTATTTTCTTGTTCTTAGTAATATCAGAAGCATATTAATTGAAATGTAGGTGTGCAAGAGAATTTTTGTGCGTTGAATTTATCACCGAAGAATTATGGAATGAAGAGAAATACAGGGTGTGGCAGAAAGAAAGTTCCGAGAGTATAAATAAATAAATAAAATAAAATAAATAAATAATAATTATAAAAATAATAATTAATAATAAATAAATAAATAATTTTTTAATATTTTTCTGAGGTATAAAATATTTCTTTCTCTATCTTTCTTTGCATTTTTGTTATTGACGTTCCAAATCAGAACATTCTTTCTGCCCCACCCTGTATAATTGTCTCACATTTGTTTTATAGTACACGTATACATATCTTCCTAAGAATTCCCATATACCGGGTGTCCCAAAAACAACCGACGATTTGAAAAATCAATTAAAGAAAAACGGAAGGCGATAGAAATGTACGGTTTGCTGCATTCTGCTTAGGTAACCAGGTAATTTATTCTCACCAATTTTCAAAATTAGTTGCAAAGTTCGTCAACAGATGGCGCTGCTGACTAGGAAAAACTATAAAAACAATGTTTTCAAAATAACCACCGTTTGCAGCAACAACGTGGCGCAGTCTGAGGACAAAATTCGCAGACGCCCGTGCAAACATTTCAGTTTGAATGTTCTGACAAGCAGCAGAGATTTATTGTTCCAGTTCATCTACAGTTTGTGGATTGTGACGATACACCTGATTTTTCAAGTACCCCCAAAGAAAAAATAGCATGGTGTCAAATCTGGCGAATAGGGAGGCCAATCCTTGCCACTTTGCGTATGCTTCTTGCTTTGAAATCATTGTTTTATAGTTTTTCCCAGTCAGCAGCGTCATGAAAAGATCGTTAAAGTTTTGATAGCCCATATGTTGACGAACTTTGTAACTAATTTTGAAAACTGGTGAGAATAAATTCCCTGGTTACCTAAGCAGAATGCAGCAAACCGTTCATTTCTATCACCATCCGTTTTTCTTTAATTGATTTTTCAAATCGTCGGTCATTTTTGGGACACCCGGTATAAACCTCATGTTAACTAAAATTTCCATTTTTTAAAAATTGCAATAAAAAGAAAATTTCTATCTGCACGCTTTTTAAGCTAGTTAATATAATATTTTCCCCTTCCATCAAAAGTATAATGAAACTTCCATACCATTTATAACGTTTTTACGCTTTGTATGTAATGAACATTTCCAAACTGAAATTTCTAAAGAAGAAATACTGTCATGAAAACTACTTTCATAAGTAGATAACTTGCTTTGTGGAGGAAATGATAAACTATTTCTCTAACTCAAAAGCTTCCATAAATTCTAATGCATTACCTGTCAATGCATTTGCGTAAATGCGCACGCTGCCGCTGACCATAAATTAAAGTAGAAATTCACCATACAATATTAAGATCAGAACTTGGTTCAATACGTCTTTTATGAAAAGGTTTCATTATCATGAATTTTTTTATAAAAAGATATGCGATGCATTATGTCGAACCATTTATTATCTTTTTGCTAAAGATTTTTTTGCACCATGAAAGGCAAAGCAACGTAGAGTGATAGGACTCTTTTTTATCGATCTCTATATTCTTTGAACGGATATACAGTACCATTCTTGGTTAAAATTTTTAAAAAAAATTCTCCCAGAGTATAATTGAGTTCAAAATATGTTTATTATTCAAGGATATTTCAAAATATGAAATAGAATAGTTTTATAATTAAATTATTGTTGTGCAATACAAAGGATTAGTTATGCATTAAATCGATGTTGCAAAATAATTTACACTAAAGACTTAAAGTATTGCTTCAGTATTTAAAATTGTATGCTTTTGACATCTGTAATTAAAAATCAGTCTGTTTGACTTTTAGAACATTTTTTTAGAAATATATAAAGATATCTGCTCAAAAGTAAATATCCCCCCACTTTCAGTAATTATGCAATGGAAATTAAATGAAAAACCGTAATCTTCTCCTGTGAATTAATTTTAGAAGCATTTATCAATTAATTTCTTTAAAAAATTCTTCAGGACTTCTGGCCAATTTTCATTATTTATAGTCTATATAACTATTTGTTATGATCAGTTTTATATACCTGATGTAAATTTAATTCAGAATTTAAATTTTTAATTATAATAGAATTAATAAGAAAGTGAATGGAAAATTCACAAAATCCAAAAGTTTCTAATTAATTTAATATAAAAATTTAAAGCAGAAAGATCCTTAATGCTTTGATAGCCCATTTTAATTCATCCAATCGAGATGTTTTATAGACCTAGTTGAGAAAAATGTTACCTCTAATTTTGAATAATCAATACACGTGGGAATACAGTCAACGTTTTCCCTCTTTTATAAAATTTTATCATTCTGCTTTATGTAGGGGAATTAACTGAATTACTTTAATATTAAGTTTTCAGCAACAATTAAACGGCAGTAATTCCACGTGAATTAAAATGTGCTGATATGTAATTTACATTATAAACAGTATTTTTCTTCAAAGGATGAAGAAGTCTATAAAAAATAATGGAGAGTGGTATTTCACTATAAAAATTGATACTCTTTTGGGAGGGAAATTATCCAGATAGTAGTGAATTACCATTTGAAAAGCTTCGGATCAGACTTTTCAAATTATTTGTCCCTGAATTCACCAATTTGATTTATTTAAAGTTTCTTAGAAAAAATATAAGAGTTCATCTGTACAAATACATATTCTATTCAATAATGGAGGGCGCTTGATTTTCATCAGAAAACAGGATTTTTTCCAGGATCAAGCTACTACGATATATGGGTGCAAGGTACATGGTTTTATATTCAAAGCACTCACGTTAAACCTAAATGCCATTGGTGCAATAGATGTTTCCAGACATTAATGATATAGCACAATACATTCTTTTTATCTTCCTCAGAATTGCTTCCTAGACTTTTGGTGAGAGTTGATGGGTTTTGGAATTTAAGAATTGTATGTATCATGAACAACTGGGATAAGTCTATTGATTTTTTGTCCCACGTTGTACCCCGGCGACATTTACAATACAATGGTTTGTATTCGTCTCCTGGAGTCGTAACCCATATTCAGAAATCTAAGAAAACTTCCTGTCGAATCAGAACATTAAAATATCTTATACTGGAACAAATGTAGACTCTAATTTAAGTGTGATAAGGTACTTCATGCTGATAAACAGTGTTACTGTTTGACAGTCCTTACTAAGGCACTTGGTTTACAATCTTTGTCTGTAAA
Organism: Dolomedes plantarius; assembly: GCA_907164885.2. Taxonomy (NCBI): domain Eukaryota; kingdom Metazoa; phylum Arthropoda; class Arachnida; order Araneae; family Dolomedidae; genus Dolomedes; species Dolomedes plantarius. Next base: position 17,451,244 of record OU015496.1, read on the forward strand.
TTATCAGTTTCTTAGCGCTGGGAAATAACTTGAAAAATGCAGCATGTGGCCATGGGAATTTTTACCATATGCTCAAATTTTCCCCGATGGTGTCAATGCAATGCTGACTAGCAGCCGAACAGACTTCGGTATTCTTTCCTACGAGGAAAATACCATACTTGGCATGCTGTTTATACTGTCTCTTTCCCCCGAAGAAACTATTTAGACTTAGGCCCTTTGATCACATGGCGTTTTTATCCATGGCGGAAAATATCCGTCGGACGTTGTTCCAACAGTAGACCACAGAAGTCAATAGGAACTTGCACATTGGGCGGAAAAAACGATCGGTAAATTTTCCGTCGACGGTAGCTTGTGCAGCTGTCGAGTGCCACTGTGCGCCAGCGGATGTTTTAACTACTGTTTCGACGGATTTTTTCCGCCACGGATAAAAACACCGTGTGTGCAACGGGCCTTACTATTTCTGTGGCACCGAAATCTGGCCAGCTGTGCATCACAGCTGACTCAGCATACTTCCTTCCCTGTTAGAAAATGGAATTTGGAGTTGAATTTTCCCTTAGGCCCGTTTCACACACGGCGTTTTTATCCGTGGCGGAAATTTTCCGTCGAAGTCGTTCCAACGGTAGTCAAAACATCCGCCGGCGCACAGTGTCATTCGACAGCTACACAAGCTACCGTCGACGGAAAATTTACCGATCGATTTTTTTTTCCGCCCAGTGTGCAATCTCCAATTCACCTCTGTGGTCGACTGTTGGAACGACGTCGACGGATAAAAACGCCGTGTGTGCAACGGGCCTGAGAGAGTTATCGAATAAAAGTATAAACAGAAATAGTTTATCGTTCAAATTCAGTTTCATTGAATAAATTATCGGGAAAAGAACTCTAGAGAGTGCAATGAAGTGAAAATCGCAGAGAATACTCCCTCTAAAAAGCGGAGATGGATGAGGTCGCAACACGGTAAGACACATAGCAAAGTGTCTAAGGAGACAGTACTGCCAACTATATGCATATTTCATGTCTTGAAAGTTTTATAAGTGATCTATTTTTTGCGAATAATTTCTGAGTCCTTATATGCTTTACTGTATAGAAACTGATTAATAACACAAAATGTAAAATTAATTAAATAAATATTTACCGTACATCTTTGTTCGACATTAAATTTTATTTGTCGTGAGTAATGTTTTCTATTTTAAAGAATTTGCTACAGAAAGCGCATATCACCCAATAAACTGATTTAATAATATCTACATCTAAAATAAACTCTTCTCTGTGAATCTGCGTTAAGCGGAGTTATGAATAACGTTCTAATTCAGATAGTTTTGCAGAATTTATGTATAAATAATATTCTTTCCCGAAACAAACCGGTTTTGCTAGGCCTAAATAAGATATAAACACTTCACTGTCGCTGGGATTCTAAGCAGAATAGTAAATAAATAGCCACTGTTTTGAATAACCTACTTCATCTAATGTTTTTCGATAATTTATGGGCAGATAATATCTCTTTCAAGTTACAACAAATAAATGCTTATTTTATGTTCTTGCAAAGGTCTGAAACAACTCAGCAAGTCTTGTATATTGACTCATCAAAACATAACAGGTTAAACTTAGTATCAATCCAGAATAAAGCGCGATCACGAACTCATATTCGCTCACTCAACTCCGTAATTACACGGGCTTCATGCAGGATATCTGAAGAGAGAAACGGCATTTCTCTGAGCAATGCCGGTTGTTAGAATATTCTAGCATATAAGGTGATAGTCCATTTCGTATTCCTGAATATTTGATGAGCATTCTCTAAAGGTAGTAGCTTCCGCGGCACGAAATGCATTCGTGTATGTTAGCATTATACTGCGCGGTAATAGCGAATGTTTCAATAAGGGATGAGTAAATTGCAGGAAAAATTCCATCTCCTCGACGTGAAATAAATATATGCTGTTTAGCTGTTTAATGATACAATAGAAGATATATTGATGGGAATGCTTTATATGTTTCGACTAAGAATTGGAAAAAAAATATTCCTACTTGGAAGACAGTTTATACATCGGAGTAAACAGCATTTTTTTAACAAAAAAAGGTTGGTCTTTCATTGAAGTTGTTCATTAGAATAATATGTTAATTAGTGTTCCCCAGATCACCTACACTTATTTCTTCAGATCACCCGATAGTCATAACGTATTGAGAATTTAATCTCTTTTCGGTATTACACGAAACGTAGCATTTATACTAAGAAAATAAATATTTTAATATTTTCAATCTATTCTTGTTTTTAATAATAAAAATGTAAGAATTAAATATTCCCCATTGTATCACAAATATAACTTTGAGTAAACTTTAAGTAAAATATCCAATAAAAGTATTTTGATGCATTTATTTTAATCTGCCGTTTTTAAAAAGTACCTGTCATCTTTCCGGTTTAGAGGCGTATTAGAGAGTTAGCCTCTCTTTTTGTCCAAGTAAAATAACATTGCCAATAATTAAAGACTTCACTTTAATTGGGCGGATGGCAGCAATGAAATTTTGTATTAATGCATCTTTTATTTCAGCTGAATGATAATTACACTATAAAGATTAATTAAATATGTCAACCACATCGTGCTTTGATTAGAGTGTCTTATTTCTATCTTGTGTGCCCGGATTCAACACCGGCATCGAAATCTATGTATTGCTTTGTCACGAGAAGTACCGTTCAATAACTTCTTGGGTGTTCCCATAACAACATACTATATACAGAGGCTGTTCACACATTTTTTAGACGATGTATATTGTATTCACAAAACTAAATTGCATAAAATTATTGTGTTTTAAATGTTCTATTTGACATCCCTTATTCTGAACTATCTTTCGACACCGCAATTTCCAGGATAATAATGCCTTTTGAAGTGTCAGAAGAGGTATTCTATCCCAGTCCTCCTGAACAGCTTTCCCGAGTCCTGTAAGGGTTTTGGGATGACGTTTGGATAATGCAGATTTTAAAAGTCCGAAAGCACAAAATTCCATAGGTGATACATCGGGAGATTTAGTAGGGATATCAGTGAAGGGTATGGCCTTGATACCAGTTTTTTTGTTCCATTTCTGTTAGGAAATTTACAGTGGATTTTGATGTGTGACTGCTAGCTTTGTCCTGATGGAGTCTCACAGATTGATGGCACTGTGGGTAAAGCGATAGTATTTCATTCAGAAAAATTGGCGATAAAATATGTTCCTGATAGTATTTGGAGTTAATCTTGACATTTTTTTCCACTCACTTTATTTTTAACTTGCCATTATAAGAAAAACCAGCAACAATCATGAATCCCTTAGAAAAACTTTCTTTCGATTCTTTGAACCATGTACTTAAATTTTTTTCTCCCCTTTTATGATAATAAATGGCTCTTTTTTTGTTGCAATCATTTAAATACACCCATGATTCATCTATTGTGACAATTGTTTTTCATTTTTCTTTGGATAAGTGTTTCTCATATAGAATTCTGCAGCGTGTCCTGCGTTCAGCGATATGATTTGGAAGAAGACGATGCACATTGCGTTTTTTCGGTTTCTTAAGATTTAAATCAACGTTTATCATTTTGTTTACAGTGGACACCGATCATTTTAATGATTTTGCAACTGTCCTTTGACTAGGGGGATTTTCTTTTAACATTAAACAACGTACCTTTGCAATAGTCGAATATGTCCGTTTTTTCCTTGGATACATGTTTGGAATTTTTGTCCCACTTGAGTCTCCAATTTGACGTTTTTTTCCTTTCTTGTTGACGATATTACTTATCGACGCTTTAGATATCACAAAACCTTGACTCTCACATCGTTTTTGGATAACGGAGTATGCATATTTCTCTTCGGAAAGAGCATAAATGTAGCCTTCGAACCACTGCTTTGTTAAAAACTCCATTTTGAATAAAAACAAAACTTTCAAGCCGCAGACGATAATTTTGACTTTTAAAAACATAGTACAATTGCAATTATTTCTTTTGCAGCAAACGATTTTTTATTACCGCTTACCAAAATCGTCTAAAAAATGTGCGAACAGCCTCTGTATATATATATATATATATATATATATATATATATATATATATATATATATATATTTCTCGGATTTAAAGTGCATATTAAATTTAATCTATACACATGACTAGTTCTACATCAGATAAACAAATTGTCCCAATTTCTCTCTCATTTTATAAATGAGACTTCCTATTAGACTTCCTAGGTTATGCAATCAACCTCATATGAATAATGGGATTATCTCTCCTGTATCTTTTAAATGCCGCCAAACGAAGAAGTCACAATCTGTAATAAACCGTGAATTCGGGAGCCAGTTGTTAAACACCATGTCACCAGCTCAATTATGGCCAATTCAATGGCAAGGGGACTACACATGGAGAAAACAGCGAATACTCAAGAGCTTTTAAGGAAGCATACTTTTACCCAAACATTTATTATCAACCAGCTCATAGTACTGAAATGATGTTGCTGCGATCTCTCAAGATGTATTATTTACTTTATATAAACGAAATGCTCGCTGCTATGCTAGTACAAAGTAGGATAAAAACACACAACAAAACAACAATTATGGGATTACGCAGATTCACTGAGAAGGATGTAAGATGGAAGAATATTCCCCAGCCTGTACCCAGTAAAGGGATCGAAATTCATCCGTTTACGGCTGAAGAGGTACGTTCGCTAATTTCTCTTACCGTTGTCCACCAGAGAGCCATCTTGCCAGTAACTTTGAATTTTCAAAAATGTGAGGTTGTGTCAGTGTCTTTTATTTATCACTATTTTCAGAAGGAAAACGTGATCAGAAGCAAGAATTTTCTGAAACAGTTTAAGCCAAGCAGCTATATCAGCCATTTCATACTAAATACTAATTGAATTTCCGAATTAGCCCTGCATGTTGACATGATAGAAGATTGCATTTCATCTTTTTAAATAGAATCCTTACACTTAAATTCAATTTAAAAAGGCACTTTTGCAACTATTACTATAGTTTGTGTACGTCCAAAATAATACTTTTCCTATAATCAAGTAGTAACACAAACTGTTATGCTTTATATTAGAGCTTCTTCAAAATTCTAATATCCTTATTATCTATATACTATATAAAACAGTTCCGTAACTGACTGACTGACTGATTCACTGACATACAACGCACTGACCAAACCGCTGAACCTATAGGACTGAAATTTTGCAAGGCGATTCTTCTTATGGTGTAAGGGAGCACTAAAAAGGATTTTTGAAAAATTCTTATTAGACTTTTTAAAATTAAATTTTTAAGCTGTTTTTGTAACTTTTTTTAAGTTTGCATTTAAAATAATAATTTGACGGTTATAAAACTTACATCACGAGAAAGATCAGAAAAATTCCTTTAAAATGAAATCTTTTTGGAATCTTTACCTCGATTTTCTGATTTTTGGAGAATTTTTTAAATTAATTTTTAGAATTTAATTTATTAAATGCTGATCACGTGATTTCTTTATCTGGTACAAAAATATTTCTCAGTGCACCCCTACACTATAAGAAGAATCGCCATGCAAAATTTCAGCCCTTTAGGTCCAGCGGTTTGGTCTGTGCGTTATATGTCAGTCAGCTACGGAACTGTTTTATATATATCTAATATATAAAAATGAATGTTTGTCTCTCTGTAATTGTATAGAAATCCACAGTTTAGGAGCAACGATCGTAAAATTTTACATACAGGCGTCTTTAAAAGCAGCCGATGGTCTGAAGAACTTCAAAAATCGAAATTAATTACCGTTGATTTTTAATTAATAAAAAACCAACAATTTTGAAACTAAATGTAAGCTGTTACACTTTGTGGAATCACCCCTCTGACTATGGCGTCCACGTTAGGGTTAGCTGGCAAACAGCGAGCGAAAAGATAAAAATAAATAAAATCAAAAAGTTTCAAGTTATATATTAAACCAGAATAATAAATGAAAATAATAATCTTTCAAGTCAGATTTTATACTCTAAAATAAATCGGATCCAACGGCATATTGACACTATCACACGCGATGGAAAATTCGAATCAACCACGTTAAGTGTCACGAGATCTTTTTTAATCGCTACTGCAACCCCCTCGCTTATGTCTTTGTGTCTATTGAAGAGTTAAAGACTAAGCTTCTATCCTGCTAACTTATTTCTGACTTAAAACTCCTCTCACTCCATAAATACATGTATATTCACCAACCCATAGCAACTTTCCAGTAATCTTAGTCGAATATTTTCCTATTTACTCAATAAAGCAGCATATCATTGTGGCGCATTCAGTAAAAGCGTTCATTTACTACGGTACACGACGCGGATTCGAATACGGATCGTACAAATTTTGCTAAACCTGTATTTTCAGCTTTTTTATAGAGGCTTTTTTATTTCAGCTTTTATTTTATTATTTTTTTAATTATTATTATTATTATTTTTATTTATTATTTTTTTAAAATTATTTTTATTTTATTTTATTATTTTAAAAATGATTATTTTTATTTTATTTTATTTTTCATTTTATTAATGTGTATAACATTTCGTATACTTTTTTTCTATGTTATTTATACTGTGTTTAGTTTTTTAATGGATTTTGGTAGGTTTATTATAAATTTTATAAATTTTATGTTTTACTTTTCAGGATTTTTTGTCCAATGATAAAGGCTAAATCTTTAATATGTTATTTATACTGTAGTATTAGTTTTTAAATTGATTTTGGTTAACAAACATTCGACAATTTGACATTTTTACTTTTCAGCTTTACTTTTCAAAATTCTTTACTTTCCTAAAGACAATTTGACATTTTTCCTTTTCAGCTTTTAGTGGTTTATTATAAATGTATATATTTTATGCTTTACTTTTCAGGGTTTTTTTGCTCCAATGATGAAACGCTAAATCTAGCTGAATTCTGAAGAAATTATTGTAAATTTATGGATTTTTATGGTGGGTTTTCTTTTTATTCATGCGTATAACATTTCACATGCTTTTTATTCTATGTTATTTATACTGTGTTTAGTTTTTAAATTGATTTTGGTTAACAAACATTCTTAAAATCCCGGGCAACGCCGGATAAATTATCACCTGTGTAGGTTGATAATTTATAAATTTTAAAACTGTTACCACATGTATATTTACAGATCCACAAGAACTTTCCAATATTTTTAATTAATAAATAACCAACAACTTTTGAAAGATGCGACTCTCGATTCATAGGCGTTCAGTAGATGGCTCCACTATTTTAAACTTTTAATATTCCAACCATAAGACAAAAAAATATTTTTTTTAAAAAATCGTAAGGGATATTTTTATAGACAAAATACTGTAGAAGAATATATTGAAATTAAATCTAATAGGACATACTAAAGAATATAGTACAGTTTGAGGAACATATCTTTTACTGTATTTTAATATTTTTTGGATAATGTCCAATCGTTTGCCGCATTAGCAAGAAAAAAAATATTTTTTTTTGTCTATTTCGTTGTTACGTGACGATAAATTTATTTAAAGTACCAGATAAAGAAATCACATGATCAGCGTTTAATAAATTAAATTGTAAAAATTAATCTTTAAACATTCACCAAAAATTAGAAAATGGAGGTAAAGATTCGAAAAGAATTTCATTTTAAAGGAATTTTTATGATCTTTTTCGTGATATAAATTTTACAACCTTCAAATTATTATTTTAAATGCAAACTTGAAAAAAGTTACAAAAACAGATTAAAAATTTTATTTAAAAAAATCTAAGAAAAGTTTTTCAAAAATCTTTCTTAGTGCACCCCTACATTATAAGAAGAATCGCCATGCAAAATTTCAGTCCTTTAGGTCCAGCGGTTTGGTCTGTATTTTGTATGTCAGTCAGTCAAGCAGTCAGTTAGTCAGTTACGGAACTGTTTTATATATATAGATTTTTATTACTATCTTTATATCGTAACGTTAACTTCATGCGCACACATTATTTTCCTATGCTTTTTTTTATTATCTTTATAATAAGCGTAATCTTCATATGATTTTAAACAAAAATCGTTTTTAACTGGCATTCAATTGGCTGTTAAAACTTTATATTTACACCCTATTTAAAAGAAGTAGGGTGTAAATTGTAGGGTGGAACGTTGGTAAAATCAAAATTTTGTGCAATGTATTTAATTTCTCGATTAAAAGTAGTTTTTTTCTAAAAATTAATTTATTTCGCTTGAAAAGCTAAATATTTTATGCACGCGGTTTATATTATTATTACTATCTTTATATCGTAACGTTAACTTCATGCGCGAGCATTATTTTCTTATGCTTTTTTTATTATTATCT